>CM039719.1:35665297-35682797 GCA_022539455.1 Dendrobium nobile
TTGAATCCAAGGAGTCCTTTGTCCGTTGATAAGTAAAGAGAACCGTGGCCTAGTCACGCATTGCATAATCCATTGGCTCATCCGGTTGGGAAAGCCCATACGTGTTAACACCAGTTGAAGAGTATCCCAGGCCATGCAATCATAGGCCTGCTCCATGTCAATTTTGATGGCCATCATGCCCGTCTTCTGTTGAGAGTACCGGAACTTGTTAAGCATCTCCTGAGCCACCAAGCCATGACCAGAAATGGATCTCCCAGGGACGAATGCGCCTTGTTCCTTGCTGACAATGTGACTCAGGACCGGAGTGATGCGGTTGATTAAAATTTTTGCAATCACCTTATAAAAAGACTGGCACAAGCTAATCGGTCTGAACTTCGCTGGAACACAACCATCCACGGTTTTGGGGAGGAGAACCACAAGGGTGTCTTTCCAGCTTGTGCACATGGAATTAGTAGTAAAGAAAAACAATATGGCACAGATAACATCGTTTTTAATGATTTCCCAGTAAAATTTAAGAAAAGAAGCAGTGATACCGTCCAGCCCCGGCGATCGATTGTTCCCCATGCTAAAAACAGCTTGCCGGATCTCCAGTTCAGTAACCGCAGCCTCCATGGTCTCCTTGAACTGCTCCGGGATCATATCCTCCCTATCAAAATTAGGCCAGCCGTCCAGAGAAACTGGTCGGTCACGCCACTTGGCCATGAAGAAACTCAGGAATTCCTCCTGAATTATATTCGGGTCAGATGTTCGGTCACCATTAGCCGTCTGGACTTCGACAATACGGTTGCTCCTCCGGCGAGCCGACGCAGAAGAATGGAAGAAATGGGAATTCGTGTCACCTTCCTCAATCCAGCGAGTTTTAGCACGCTGCCGCCACCAGGTCGCCGTTCTAGCAAGGTTAGTAATCAGATCGGAAGCCGTCTTCCTTAGCTCCGATTCCTGCAGGGAGTTCAGTCCCACCGGAGAACTCTCCAAAATTTGGAGTTCCGCAAGACGCTCCTCAAGTGCAATTTTTGTTTCCCCCAGGTCCTTCATACGACTACGACTCCAGAAGAACAGGGATCGGAGGGTCCTGGAGCACTTGCGGTTCAGGACGTCGTCAGGCTGCCCGTGATCGTGCTTGGTCCAGCTCTTCCAAACAACTTTCCAAGTAGCCGGGTAAGTTCTCCAGACATCCTCAAATCTGAACCATTTGCTACCTGTGTTCAATGGCCCGTTCGTTAATCTCAAGAGAAGCGGGCAGTGGTCCGAAGTCAGCCGCAGAAGATGCTTGACGGAGGCCAAAGGCGCAAATTGCAATCCCACAGAGTTCATAAGGACACGGTCCAACCGAACCCAGATTTTACTAGTACCTTGCTTATTGTTCGACCACGTGAACATCGGGCCAGTGAATCCCAGATCGTGTAAGTCGTTATCCACCATGAAAGCCGACATCTCTTGAGCCCCAATGGGAAACCCAAATTTGCGACCCCCACGCTTCTCACTTTGGTCAAGGCAGCAGTTGAAGTCCCCCCCAACAATAGTCGGGAGATCAGCGTCAATACAGGAGCTAAGGACCTCCCAAAGGCAGCGTCTAGAATGGTAATCCTTCCCCCCATAAACAATAGCCACCGTCCATTTCTGGCGGTTAGGTAGAACCAGATGTCCCACCAAGGCTTGATCCATCATACGATTGGCCACAAAGAGAGAACAGTCTCTTCGCCAAAGCGCCAATATGCCACCCGACCTCCCGTTGGCTGGGAAATGCACGAAATCCCAGTTGGCACCTACCAGCACGTTCACCTCCATTCTGGTGATATCTTCAATCATCGTTTCGGTCAACCCGACAAAAAACACCTCATTGCAAGTAATGAGGCTGCGTAGGAAGTGGCCCGTCTGCTTCTTACGGGCCCCCCTACAGTTCCAAAAGATGATGGACGACATTAATTAACCACTGGGGGGGCGCCCCCGCCGCCAGATTCATCAGTAATTTCCTTCCTCCTTTTCCGAGGGAGTTCCCGATCAGAAGCCAGAAGGTGGAAGCCCACCCCACCGTTGGACTTATTGGGCATCATACCCCCCGACCTGGTACCTGCAGAGAACAACAGAGGGCGAGTAATCCCCAATTTGGCCTGTTTCCGGGTAGGCTTGGTGACATTCACCGGCTCTTTGACCGTGAGCAAATCCACCTGTCTCGGGGGCTTTCCCAGAGGCTTTTTTACATTGTCCGCAGAGTTCTTAATAGAAGGCTTGTTCCCCTTGCGTCTGCGAGGGGGAACTTGAATCCAAGGTCCCACAGTGTCCTCATCCGCCTTGGCATTATTCAAATTGCCAATATGGTCCCCGCCAATGTCACTAGGGGGGGCACCGGTGGTTTCTCGTGTCGGGATGTCTGTCTCATGAGGAGAGACACTCGTCTTGTTACTATCAGTCCCCACATTTCCTTCTTGTCCCAGAGCTTGTGAATTCGGCTTGCTAGACGTTCCACCTGTCTTGCTGCTTTCCCCCTTTTCGAATCTCCTTTCCGGCACAACCTGCTTCCCTGTAGAGGAGGAAGCCTGACCAACCGGCTTAGTTGGGCATGAGTCCCTACGGTGACCCACACGCCCACATCCATAGCACATTAGGCCAATACCTTCATATTCAACCTTCTGAAAGAAGCGTCCGTTGAGCCCGTCAATCCATATTCCGGCCAAGAGTTGTTTGGCAAGGTTCATTCGGACACAAACCCGTGCGTACTCGCGTCGTCCCCAATTGCCAGTTTGGGCGTCAATCCAAAGAGGTGTGCCAATTCGAGAGGCAATACGGGATATATTGCACTCGTCCCAATATTGGAGTGGGAGGTTTGGCATCCTAATCCATACTGGAGAAGAGAAGCCCTCCATAGACGCCGGAGAGAATCCCGGTGTCCACCGATCCAGCCCAACCAAATTCCCTCCGATGAACCAAGGGCCCCCACTGAGCACCGCGTCTCGAATCTCCATAGAGGTGAATATGCAGAGGAAGCAGTCAGAACCCAGCGTCGTGAGTTGGAACTCCCCGAAGCCGCCCCATTGTCGTTGGATTTCCGATTTTAGTAAGAAGAAAGAGACCTTCTTCCCCAAAATCTTACCAACAACCGCACAATCAAGCATAGCCAAGTTGGCCTTGACACGCTCCAAGTTCAGAACGACCGTCACCCCATCATCCGCCAATGCCTTGATTTCATCAGGCCGCTGCACCTGGATGTGCGACGGTTTATGCCAAGGGTTCTCAGGCTTGTTGGAGAAGACCATCCTAGGTGGTAAGGTCTTGGCTGCAGGCTCACCCGAGCCAACACTGGTAACACC
This sequence comes from Dendrobium nobile, assembly GCA_022539455.1. Lineage (NCBI taxonomy): Eukaryota > Viridiplantae > Streptophyta > Magnoliopsida > Asparagales > Orchidaceae > Dendrobium > Dendrobium nobile. The sequence continues at coordinate 35,668,606 of CM039719.1, forward strand.
CGATCCGGCATTTCCACAAACATCCTGCGTGCCTTCAATAGGTATCAGAGGGGAAGGAGAAGGCATCTCCTCATCCCAATCCAACTGCTTCACTGGCTCAGCGGCTTCCATGATCAAATCCTTAGGTTCAGGAGGGTTGTCCGACCTATTCAGCACCGAGTTGCGCCACTCGGCAACATCCGAGCTGACCTCCAGGGAGCAAGGTTTCCTTGGCATAGATGCATCCACATCAAACATCTCCTCTTCATCATCACGGAAGTCTTCCGTGGGGACGCATTCCTCCATCACAGCAATCGGCTCCCCCGGGCTGAACGCCGGGTTGAGCAGCAAGTTCATGCGCGCCTTTGGCGCCGGATCCTCAGAAACCATGGGTGGAGAACACCCCAGCTGCCCTCCAGCAGATCTGGCCGAAAGCCCCGCATCCGTGGTCGGCGTAGCCACCACAGGGTCGTTACTTCGTGTTTTCAACTCCCATCGATCCGTCGACGCTCCGTCCAAACCAGATCGTCCAAGGTCCTTCCCTTTACCTTTCGTTCGAGCCACAGACTTGTTGGGAGATTTCTCTCCCGGTTTTTTTCCCCCTCCCGAGCCTACACCTGACTTCCTTCGATCGTCGCCTGCCGTTCTCCCGTCGCCACCGCCCCCGTAAGAACGGGGAGGTGACCTTCGGTCACCCCCCGCCATCCCAAGAGACTCTCTCACTAGAAATTAGGAGAGAGAAAATACAAGGGCGAAATGACGCATCTAGAGAGAGAGAGAGAGAGAGGAAGAGTGAGGTGGAGAGAGAGAGAAATAGAGATTGAGGGAGAGAGAGAGGGAGAGAGGGAGAGAGGGAGAGAGAGAGAAAGAGAGAGAGAGAGAGAGAGAGAGAGAGAGAGAGGAGCGAGTGAGAGAGAGAGGGAGAGAGAGAGGAGAGAGAGAGGTGCAATAGAGGGAGAGAGAGAGAGAGAGAGAGAAAGATAGAGAGAGAGGGAGAGAGAGAGAGAGGGAGGGAGGGAGAGAGAGAGAGATGCAATAGAGGGAGAGGGAGAGAGGGAGAGAGAGAGGTGCGTGTGTGAGAGAGAGAGAGTGAGTGAGAGGGTAGAGAGAGGGGCAGAGAGAGGAGGAGAGAGAGAGAGAGGTGTAATAGAGGGAGAGAGAGAGAGAGTTGCAAAAGAGGGATGGAGGGAGAGAGAGAGAAAGAAAGGTAGAGAGGGAGAGGGAGAGAGAGGGAGAGGTAGAGAGAGAGAGAGAGAGAGAGAATGAGAGAGAGGAGAGAGTGTGAGAGAGGGAAGAAAGAGGGGAGATAGAGAGAGAGGAGAGAGCAAGAGAGAGAGAGAGAGAGAGAGAGAGAGAGAGAGAGAGAGAGAGAGAGAGGGAGAGAGAGAGAGAGAGAGGAGAGAGAGAGGTGCAATAGAGGGAGAGAGAGAGAGAGAGAGGAAGATAGAGAGAGAGGGAGAGAGAGAGAGAGGGAGGGAGGGAGAGAGAGAGAGATGCAATAGAGGGAGAGCTGAATATCTGCATTTGCATTAAAAAAGAAGCAAAACTCAATACAAGTAAAAAACCTCAACTGTAAGCTATACCCTATCACTATCCTCCCTTAGCAAAGACAAAAGTGCTAAGGGGAATTCATCATTATTCACATCCACTAAACTAAAATTGCCAGCTAAAGCAAAATGGGCACAGTAATCAGCTGCACGATTACTGGCCCTTGGTATATACTTGAATATCACCTTATTAAACTCCAGGAGGAACGAGAGGTCCGGTCCCTCACTCTTGCGGTGCACTGGATGTCTCCTATCATATAGATTCTGCAGCCATTGGATTGCATTAATACAATCCCCTTCAATGATAAGCCCATCAACTTTCAGCATCCAGTCCAAAATGAGATCCTTGATAGTAGCCGCAGCCAAGATTTCAGCATCAAAGGCATCCCAATGTTCAGTACATCTTCCAGCAGCAAACACCAATTTACCAAAATGATCACGGCCAACCACACCTAATCCAGCTTGATTAGAGGGCAATAAAGCTGCATCAAAATTAAATTTAAGCCATCCTGGAGGGGGGGGGGGGGCACCAAAGTTTAAAAGGAGACAGCCCATAAGACTGGTTGGTACTCCATTGCTCCATTATAGGCCATTTGAACGTTTCAGGCAGCAAGGATAAAACAGCAGCAGCAATCATTGAATTTGATCTACACATCCGGTGATGTTTCATGTCATTACGAGCTCTCCACAACTGATAGACTGTATAACAGTAAATTCTTCCCAAGCTGGGGTTCTTCTCAGAAAACTTCAAAAGTTCCTCCATCAGCTCCCCAATGGACTCCACCATGGGCATAATAAATCCCCATTTATTAAGTATTCCAAATACCTGCCTCAATTTAGAGCACCTGGTAGTACAATGATCAACTGTCTCAACTTCATTACAGCCCCACGGGCACACTGAGCTCTCAGATAGCTTCCTTCTATGCATCCAGTCAAAGGTCGGTATAGCATCATGGAGCACTCTCCACCAGAAAAAATTTTCCCTTGGATGCAATTTCAAATTCTTGAACCAGTTGTATTTGTACTCCCCCAGCCCTCCCTTACCCTTGTAAGCCATTGCAGCAATGGTCATATTCATTCTGGAATGAATCAGATTCGGGTTGTCATCCTCACCTCCACCTAACAGTGGAATGTGCTTGATCCGATCTGCCATAATTTCCCCAAAACATTGCTTAATTATATCCTCATCCCAATTAGAATCATCATTTAATAGGTTACCAACCTTCATACTATCCACCTTCTCCACATCAACAAACGTTGGCCACCTAGCAATGTCCCGATCCAGGATCCAGACATCATGAATAACATCAGTTTGATTCCCATTGCCAATATTCCATCTTAAAATGGGTCTCAAAGCCAGAGCACCATCCTGAATTACTTTCCAAGTAATAGAAGCCCTTTTCCTTTGTAGACCATTCCACCAATTCAGTCCATACTTGGCCTTTAACACCTTGTATAGCATAGAATCCATGTTTTGAAGCAAATCCCAGACCACACGGGCACGGAGAGCTCCCTTCCACCGAGACAGACAATGAAACCCAAGTCCTCCCATATTTTTCGGTTGACATAGATCCTGCCATTTAACATAGTGCATACCACGACTACTAGCATCCTTCTGCCAAAGAAAACGCCTCCCCAACCGTTCAATAGTCTTCAATACTCCATTAGGAATGGAAGTATGAGTCATGGCATACATTGGAACAGATAATAGTGAAGTATTAATGAGTAAAGCTCTACCAGCCATAGATAAATACTTCTTTCCCCATAGATGCACCTTATCATAAGCATTCTTCAAAACTTTAGAAAAATCAGCTGTCACAGTTCTTCTCATTACCAAAGGAAGACCAAGGTACTCCACAGCCTCAACTCTTCTGTATCCCATCATCTTCGCAATTGTCCTCTTCTTCCAGCTAGGACATTTCCTGTTAAACAGGATTACAGACTTCCCATCATTAATTTTTTGTCCCGTCCAGCTGCAATACCCATCAAGCAGCTCCATAATCCGTCTAGCATTACATCTGGTAGCTTCAGCAAACACAAGAATATCATCAGCATACAGTAAGTGAGAAATACTCACTGTATTCCTTGCCATCTTGATACCAAGCTCAGCTCCCCATTGCCTGAAGGACTTAGTTAACAGTTCAGAACACAAAATAAACAGATAAGGTGACAAGGGGCAACCTTGCCTAAGACCACTCCTTGCATTAATCCACTGTGTCCTGTTTCCATTAATCAGCAAAGTGAACTTTGGCCGAGTGATACATTGCATCACCCATGTAATAAATCGATCTTTAAACCCCATCAATATCATTACATTCTGCAACGTTTCCCACGCCATACAATCGTAGGCTTGCTCCATATCAACCTTCAATGCCATCAACCCCGATTTCTGTGTAGAAGTTTTGAATTTACCCATCATCTCCTGGGCAAGAAGTCCATGATTTGAGATCGACCGGCCTGGGACAAAAGCTCCCTGTTCTTCACTAATAATGCTACTTAAAACAGGTTTCAAACGATTAATTAAAATCTTGGCCACAACTTTATAAAATGATTGACAAAGACTAATAGGCCTAAATTTCGAAGGCAGATTAGGATTGTCAATCTTGGGTATAAGAACCACCAAGGTCTCCTTCCAATTATCACACATGGAATTACTGAAGAAGAAATAAGAGATAGCACGAATAACTTCATCCTTGATGATATCCCAATAGAATTTCAAAAAAGAAGAATTAATACCATCAAGTCCAGGTGCTCTGTTGCTTCCCAAGCTAAAGATAGCATTACGAACCTCCTGCCCTGTAATTTCAGCCTCAAGACTATCACAGAGCTGTATAGGAATTCTGTCCCCATTATCAAAACTTGGCCAATTCCGCAAATCAACCTGTCGATCTTTCCATTTCTGAGCAAAGAAATTCCAGAACTCCTCCTGAATAAGTCGCTGTTCTGAAACACTATCCCCATTCTCCCTGTTAATCTCAACAATACGATTACTACGTCTACGGGCAGACGCAAAAGAATGAAAAAAATGGGAGTTCGTATCGCCCTCATCGATCCATCTGGCCTTAGCTCTCTGCTTCCACCACGTTGCCAAACGAGCAAGAGTAGCATTCAGTTCCACCGCCTTTTCCCGCAGCTCCTGTTCCTGCTCCTCATTTAAACCGTCAACTGAACAGTCCAAAATCTGTAGCTCTTCAATTCGCCCTTCCAGAGTAGTTTTTAATTCAACAAGTTCTTTTAATCTGTTACGACTCCAGAAATACAATGCCTTCAAAGTTCTACTGCATTTACGGTTAAGAATTTCATCAGGTTGCCCATAATCATTTTTATTCCAGTTCTTCCAGACGAGTTTCCAAGTAATCGGGTAACTCATCCATATATCTTCAAACCGAATCCATCTGCAACCTGCCTTTAACGTCACAATACTGAGTTTTAACATAAGCGGGCAATGATCTGAGGCTATACGATTCAAATGTCTAACCATAGCCATAGGGGCCAACCGCAATCCTTCAGAGTTCATAAGCACTCTTTCAAGCCGAGCCCACACTTTACTATTTCCAGTCTTATTATTTGACCATGTGAATTTAGGTCCCAGAAAACCCAAATCATGTAAATCATTATCCATCATGAATTCAGACATTTCTTGAGCCCCCGTAGTAAAGCAATATCTCCTACCACCCTTCTTCTCCTCTTGATTAAGACAGCAATTAAAATCCCCCCCAACAATCACAGGGAGATCTCTATTAATGCAGGATCCAACCATACTCCACAACCTTCTCCTGTTATGATAATCCTTACTAGCATAAACCAATGCAACAGTCCAACTTTGCAAGTTAGGAAGCAAAAGCTATCCCAAAATGAACTGATCCATAGTCAAAGTGACCTCAAATTGAGCCACACTCTGTCTCCATAAAGCCAACAATCCACCAGATCTACCCGTAGCTGGGTAATGAAAGAATTCCCAATCACTACCAATTAATCTGTTCACCTCTTCCCTGCTGATACTCTCCACCATAGTTTCAATTAACCCAACAAAACAAGCCTCATTGTTTCCAATAAGACTTCGCAGGTAGTACCCTGTTTGCTTCTTCCGGGCACCCCTGCAATTCCATATAATGATGGATGACATTAAATAACCGAAGGGGAAGCGTCCCCGCCGCTAATGTCCTCACTCTCATGACCTCCCAACATCTCCTTTTTCCTTTTCCTAGGAAGCTCCTCTATCGTTTTCATAGAAAATCTGTTATCCGATCTCATACCAGCTGAAAACAACAATGGCTGCTTAATTCCCGCCTTCCTTTGAACAAAAGTAGGCTTCAACTTGTTTACAGGTGGTTTGATCTTACTCAAATCTACCTGTTTAGGAAGATTAAATTTCTGTTTACTTCCAATATTCTCCTTATTACTACCTTTTGAAGGCACATTCCTTCTCCGCCGAGGGGGAACCTGGATCCAAGGCCCTATTTGATCCTCATCTTCTTTACTACCTTCCACTGAATTCACATTACCATCCTTCACTTCTTGAAGAACTTCCACCTTCTTTCCTTTATCATTATTGACAACAGGTAACACCTTATTCCCACCCTCTATTTTAACTACAGCAACCCCATTCTGCTTAACCTGATTCGGTGCCATCCTCCCAGCCTTGTCCAACTGCTGATCTGAACTGCCTTTACCAGAATCAGTCGGCTTCACTTGCTCCCCCGTTCGTTTGGTTCCATTGTCACCTTGTCCACCAAATTTTGATGTACACATCTCCCTCCGATGTCCTATTTTGCCGCAACCAAAACACATAATTCCAATTCCTTCATATTCAACTTTTTGGTAGAATCTCCCATTGAAACCATTAGCCCAAATCCCCGCCTGGAGTTTGTTGGCTAAATTCATCCTGACACACACCCGAGCATATTCTCTTCTCCCCCAGTTTCCCGTCTGCGCATCAATCCAGAGAGGAACTCCAATCTTTGACGCAATCCTGGAGATATTACATTCATCCCAATACTGTAGCGGGAGATTCGGCAGTCGTATCCAGACCGGAGAGGAAAGGCCATCCATCGACACCGGAGAGAAGCTCGGCGTCCATCTATCCAACCCCACAATGCTACCTCCAATAAACCAGGGCCCGCCACAGAGCACAGCATCCCTGGCTTCAACTGAAGCAAAAACACAAACAAAACAATCATATCCCAACGTAGTCAACTGGAATTCGCCAAACCTTCCCCATTGCCTCTGTATTTCAGACTTCAACAAAAAGAAAGAAGCTCTTCTTCCCAGGATTTTCCCCACAACCGCTCTTTCCAGCATAGCCACATTAGCCATCGCAGCATCCAAGTTTAAATCAATGGAAATCCCATCCGACGAAAGAGCATTAATCTCCTCAGGATGACGAATCGGGATGTGCTCCGGCTTTCTCCAAGCACTGCTCACACCATTAGGGAATAATGAGCCTCTATTCCCTACATTAACCTTGCCTTTCCCCTCAACATTCCTCGAGCTTCCAGGCAAACTACTAGAAGTAGCATTTCCACAATCACCATGAGTGCTGTTCGACGGGATCATCCCATCACAAGAACCATCCTCAACTTCCTTAACCCCTGTCATCACCACAACAGGAGATGCAATTTTCGGAACATTACAGGTTCCGTCTCCACCAACATTGCTCATCTCAGCTAAGGTAGCATTCACCTCCATCAAACATTCCACCCCGATCCTCAGATCTTGATCGAAATCAGAATGATCATGGACATCCAGCATCGAGCATTCCGCTACACTCGTCCGATCATTACCGAATCCAGCTCGATCTGGAACATCCTCCATCAGTCTGTTCCGACCAGGCATAGCAGCATCTACATCAAATGTTTCCTCCATCTCATCACCTCTATCCAATGCAGATTGAACTTCTTCAATCTCCATCACAGACCCTGTCTCCAGAAATGTCGGATTGAGCATCATACTCACCTCAGAGGCTGGCATCGGCTCCATCTTCGAGTTTAGAAGAGAATTCTCCTTCTTCCTCTGGCCGTCACTCTTAGCGATCGACATTGCCATTTTAGGATCCAACCCCCGCGGCTTGACCTCCCAACGGCCTTCCAAAGCTCCATCCGATCCGATCTTTCCAGCCTCCCGTGCTTTGCTCTTCGACCTAGTGGTCGTAGAAATAGTTGGAGAACCTCCAGATCCAGCTCCCGATCGATCGCCTTGTTTCTTCGAACCTCCAGATCCAACTCCCGATCGCCTTCGATCATCACCGCCATTAGAACCTCCAGATCCAGCTCCCGATCGTCTTCGCTCGTCACCGCCGTTCGATCCGTCACCGCCACCCCCGCTTGAGCGGGGGGGAGACCTTCGGTCGCCCCCCGCCATACCCAGAGCTTCTCTCACTACAAGTCGCCTAGAGAGAGAAAAAACAGGGCGGAAATGACGCGTTATGCAATAGAGGGAGAGGGAGAGAGGGAGAGAGGGAGAGAGAGAGGAGCGTGTGTGAGAGAGAGAGAGAGTGAGTGAGAGGGTAGAGAGAGGGGCAGAGAGAGGAGGAGAGAGAGAGAGGTGTAATAGAGGGAGAGAGAGAGAGAGTTGCAAAAGAGGGAGGGAGGGAGAGCTGAACTTCTGCATTTGCATTCATCAAAATAAAGCAATTACATCAAGCAAAACTAAAAAGGGTATAGAACCCCAAATCTAAACAAAAGAACTACTATCATCCTCAAGAATATCTAAAAATTCTTGAGGAATACATATATTGCTATCTCCTATATCCCAAAGGAAATTGCCTTCTATAGCTCTATGTGCACAGTAGTGTGCCGCCATATTAAACCTTCTGTAGGTATGCACAAAAATAATGTGCTGGAATGATTTCAACCAGTTCCAATCTTCAGCATCTTCATACTTTTGCTTCCACAGTCTTATAGCTTTGAATTTCTGCATAAGATCAATAACAGAGGCGTTATCACTCTCCACAATGATCCCCTCATGCTCAAGCATCCAGTCCAAAGCAAGCTTCCCAATGTATTGAATGGCCAGCATCTCAACTTGACCGCTGTCCCAATGGAGAATACTCCATCCAGCCGCTACCAGTAACTTCCCAAAGCTGTCCCGAATCACAATTCCCACTCCACCAGCATTAGACCTTAATAAAGCACCATCAACATTCACTTTCAACCAACCTGTAGGGGGGGGACACCAAGAAGAAGGAGAAGACAATCCAAAGGATTGAGAAGTGTCCCATTGCTCCAAGTGGTAAGAAGGAGAATCCTGATTGATCCCTTCCAAGATAAGTCCAGCCAAAAACGTAGAAGAGCACCGATCCTTCCCATGTTTTATAGCATTTCTGTTCATCCAACTATAATAAACAGCATTGCAATAGATGATAACCCCTGTCTTCTTATCCTTGGCATTGGCCTCCAAGGCTTCTAGCAATTGCAGAAGGCACACATACCGTGGGATAACAAATCCCCAGCCATTCAGAATATCCAGAATTTTATTCAGTTGATCACATCCTGTAGTAACATGATCTAAATCTTCAAGCATACCACAACCCACAGGACAGTGTATATTAACCTCCAGCCCTCTAGCATAAAGCCATCCATTCGTAGGAATGATTGCTTTATAAATCCTCCACCAGAAAAGTCTAACTCGAGGCTTCAAACCCACATTCAAGATATTACAACATATATCATCATCATACAGAAAAATTCTGTTATAAACCATTGAAGAAATGGTATTGCCCATAGGATTCTTCACAAGCTCTAGTGAATCAGTATTCCTCTCCTTATCAACTTGAATTTCCACAATTTTGTCAACCAGCGACTCCCCAAAGCATGCCAGCAGTTTAGCCTTATCCCAGTTGCCATCCACCGTAAAAAAATCTGCAACCCGTGCATCTTCAACAGCTGTAATATCACAAAACGTAGGCCATGAGAAATGGCCCTATCCCAAATCCATATATGATCCAACACCTGAATATCACAGCCATTACCAATGTTCCACCGTAAACAAGGTCCAAGGCAATTAGCTCCATCCATGATAACTTTCCAGCTGACCGAATCCCCTCTTCTACCTTCATACTCCCACGGCCATTTACCATATTTTTTGATCAAGCATTTCTGAAGAATGTTTGAAGGCTTACTAATAAATTCCCAGGCAATTCTTGCACGCAAGGGTCCAATCCACTTCTCACTAGTATGGAAGCCCAATCCACCCTTCCTCCTTGGTCTGGAAACATTCTCCCATGATGCATAATGAATGCTCCTGTGCTCTGTATCAACATCCCATAGGAAGCTCCTGCAAATCTTTTCCATCTCATTCAACACAGATTTAGACACCACCGTGTGAGACACAATATAAACATAAGATGGAATCAGCACAGCATTAATCAACGTAATCCTCCCAGCTAAAGACAAGTGTCGAATCCCCCAAGCCAAAGTATGGTTCCGCACCTTCTGAATAAGTGGAGCAAAATCCACCTTAGTCAGCCTCCTCAAAGCAAACTTCAGCCCCAAATATTCCATCTCCTCAACTCTTCTACACCCAGCCAACTTGGCTAATCTGGACTTTGTAGTAGAAGAGACCTTCTTGCTGAAAAGGATGGCACATTTACTTCTATTCACCCTTTGTCCCGTCCATGAACAATAATCTTCCATGATGGAAATGATATTCCTAATATTAGGAATAGTAGCCCCTGCAAAAAGCAAAACATCGTCAGCATAAAGTAGATGAGAGACCAAAGGTCCCCCACTACTAATAGAAACTCCCATCTTCTGATAGTTCTGGTGGATGTGCAAAGAAAGCAGCTCCGAGCATAGAATGAAAAGATAGGGTGATAAGGGACACCCTTGCCGAAATCCACATCTTGCAACAATGCCATCAGAGAGTTGTCCATTGATCAAAATAGAGAACTTCGGATCTTGGACACAATTTAAAACCCAACCCGAGAACCTCTGAGGGAACCCCATACGCCTCAAAATCAACTTTAGGGTCCTCCAACTCATCTTGTCATAAGCTTGCTCCATGTCCACTTTTAATGCAAAAAAACCTGAGGAAGCTTTAGAGATCTTGAATTTATTGATTACCTCCTGTCCCAACAAACAATGATTAGAGATAGAACGCCCCGGGACAAAAGCAGCCTGCTCCTCAGAAATAAGCTTAGGAAGCACCCCTTTAAGCCTGTTAACTAAAACCTTTGCCACCACTTTATAAATAGTCTAACAGAGACTAATGGGTCTAAAGTTGGAAGGAAGTTCAGGATTCTTCACTTTAGGCACAAGGACCACCACAGTTTCCTTCCAAGCAGGATCCATAAATCCTGAATCAAAGAATTCCAAACAAGCTTTAGTAACTAGCTCCCCTACAATCTCCCAAAAGTTCTTAAAGAAAGATGCTGTTACACCGTCTCTCCCAGGAGCACGGTTTCTGCCCAGAGAACCTACCACAGCAAATATTTCCTCCTTAGTGACAGCACATTCAAGAAAACTCGCCACATCAACCAAGCTATCACAGTGGGGGCTAAGGGAGGGCCATCCTTCCTCCACAATATCATTACCAGACCATTTCTTTTCAAAGAAACACTGAATCATCTCAGAAATCTGCATTTGTTCTGTAACAATAGATCCATCAGGCTGCTTTAAAACATCAATACAATTACTCCTCCTTCTAGCCGAAGCCATTGAATGAAAGAACTTAGTGTTCTCATCACCTTCCTCAAGCCATTTTACTTTTGCTCGTTGTTTCCACCAAGACATGATACGGCCAAGAGTACTATTCAGTAATTGGACTTTATACCTTAAAGACTCGGCTTGAACTTCAGTTAATCCAGCAGGAGAACATTCCAAGTCCTGTAGCAATTTAATCTCCCTGTCCAGATCCTCCTTCAATTGATTTAACATCTTAATTTTATCCCTGCTCCAAAAGAAGAGGGCCTTGAGAGTTCTTTGACATTTCTTTCTGAGCTTAAGAGCTTCATTACCTACATCCTCCACTCTCCATTTATCCCAAACTAATTGCCAAGCCTTGGGATAAGAAGTCCAAATATCTTCAAACTTAATCCAATGGGAATTCTTCTGCCTCACCTCATTAAGAAACGAGCACAAGATCGGACAGTGATCAGAAGCAATTCTATTAAGGTGCCTTACCTTCAACCCTTGGAAAGAATCTAAGATTGGAGAGCTAACCAAGAACCGATCCAATCTAGAGAAAATTCTGCTCCTCTCATCTTTGTTATTTGTCCAGGTAAAAGCAGGACCAGAAAAGCCTGGATCCACCAAGTCATTTGCTGCCATAAAATCAGCCATATCCCCAGCAGCACCAGAGAAATGAAAAGCCTTACCTCCCTTCTTTTCTTCTTGTGACATGATACAATTGAAATCACCCCCAACAAGCAAGGGAGCATCCAAATTATGAGCCTTGGAAATATCTTCCCAAACATGTCTCCTCACATATCTGTCTTTATGAGCATAAACAACAGCAACTTCCAATGACAACCCATTGGAACCACTCACCTTTCCCATAATACATTGATGAGTTTTAAAAGTCAGTTGAAAGGAAAGAACAGCAAACTTCCACAAGATAAGAATGCCACCAGCATTCCCAATAGCAGGCTCAAAAACAAACTCCCACTCCTTACCGGCAATGCAATCAACTTCTTTTCTACTAAACGATTCCATCTTAGTCTCCAACAGTCCAATAAAGTTAACATTAAACTCCCCCACTAGGTGCCGTAAGTAATTACCCGTCTTCCTCTTACGAGCACCTCTACAGTTCCAACAAAGGATGCTAAACATGATCCACCAAAGGGGAAGCGTCCCCGCCGCCAAAGGTTTCAGAAAACACATCTTGCCAATGTTCAGCAAAGTCCCCCTCCTTAGATTTATAATCAACAGATTTATCAATCACTTTTACAAACTGTTCAACAGATGGAGAAACCATCTCCTCATTAGCTTTCTTGCTTCTTCTAATCCCAGGTAACTTTTGAAGGGGTCCAACATGACCCATTTCCTTGGTTTGCAATAGTTTTGAATCCCTGCTCTGCTTGTTTAACCCTTTCTTGACACCAGCATTGCCACCTGAAAATCTTAAAGCTTTGGGAACCAATAGCATAGCAGGGGAGGACAACATTTCCTTGCGGTTTCTTCTCAACATCCTCAGTTTTTCACCATCCTGAGATACACTCTTAATATCAGCCACCTCTGTATCCATCAGATTTTGCAATCCATCCAATCTGTCAACCTGAATTTGAGCTTGAGCCATACTACTAGAGCCCTCCTGTTTAAATCCACCAGGATTCGATTTACTGTCAACCTGCATATCACAAGGCAATTTATTGATTGAGGGAGTAACATCCATACGCAGATTACCAGATACAGATTGGTCTTTGTGCACACTTTTATTGTCTCCCTTCCCATGTAAAACATCCATCTCCTTCTGAGTTTTACTAACTTCCCTCCATACCGTTTTAGGTGCCAAAACAGCCGGCTTACTATCCCTCATGATAGTTCTAGCACCAGCTTTAACATTAGGTCTCTTCCTCCTTGTAACAATAGTCCATTCCCCATGATCAATATCAGCATCAGTAGAGCCAACAACTTCATGACTTTTCCCAGAATTCAGCCTAGAGTCTGTACCCTCCACTCCCAAAGAACGACCCAGGCCGCCACCAAAAGAAAAGCCGGCCACACCCAAACCATCCGCATTAGAACAGAGCTGGTCCCTCACTACACCAGTATTCAACTCCTGCTGTTTAGGCCTAGCCTGCATTTCCTTGCATAATTCTGCCTTATGTCCCACCTTACCACAGTTCAAGCATATCAAAGGTATCCCTTCATACTCAATGGGTTGGAAGAAAGCCCCTTCCAAACCATTTGCCCAAATGCCTTTAGGCAATCTCTTAGACAAATCCATTCTGATACATATACGTGCAAAAGCACACCTATTCCATAGCTTCGTTTGTTCATCCATAAATAAAGGTTCACCAATGCCCATTGCCAACCTAGCCAAGTTGGCTTCATCCCAATATTCTAGTGGTAGATTTGGTAACCTTATCCAAATAGGAGACGTAAAACCCTTCAAAGATTTGGACGACAATCCAGTTTTCCACTGTTCCAGTCCAATAATTTGACCAGCAACGTACCAGGGTCCACCAATCAAAACACTATCTCTAGCTTCCATGTTCACAAACCAACATAAAAAACAATCAGCACCCATCGGCGTGATCTGAGTTAACCCCAAATGTCCCCATTTTCTATTAAGCTCATTTTGCACCACCCAAAATGGAAGACGTCGGCCAAGCAGACTGCCAATCAATGTTCTATCCAATTTCTGAATATTGCTCCTGGCTTTGTTTAAATCTAAATTAACAAACCCATCCTTCCTTAGAACATTGTCAACATTTTCAATCACATTCAGTTTAACTGCAGTAGATTTCCTCCAAGCATTTGATGCAGCTTTCATCTCCACATTTTCCTTTTTAACTGACTTACCAGCCACCTTGAAATTTGAAGTTTGGATTGAAGGAAACTCTTCAGTAGAGCCATATCCACGAACACCTGCATTGCATTCCGCATTACCAATAGTGTCTTTCGAAACAAGACCACTCCATTCACCCTTCTCCATCTGCAGAACCTTAGTCTCAGTTAATTTCCCCAGAACACTAAAATCCAAGCTACGCTTGCACCGTTCAGT
>CM039719.1:35685297-35687797 GCA_022539455.1 Dendrobium nobile
GTTCTGTAAAGCTCTATGAGCATAATAATGTGCCGCCATATTAAATCTTCTATAAGTATGTATAAACAGCACTTGTTGAAAAAGCCTCATCCAACTCCATTTGTCAACTTCAGCAGGTTGCAACTTCCATAGTTCCTTGTGCTTGAACTTTTGAAAATATTCAATAACACTTGCATTTTCCCCTTCCACAATGACTCCTTTAAATTCAAACATCCACTCCACAATAATCTTCTCAATAAATTGAATAGCCATTAACTCCACTTGAGTACTATCCCAATGAAAAGCATTCCAACCAGCCGCCATAATCAACTTGCCCATACAATCTCGAATAATAATCCCAATACTATCAATATTGGACCTTAGAAGAGCTCCATCCACATTGATCTTTAACCAACCTGTAGGGGAGGGACACCAAGAAGAAATCGAAAACAATTCAAAGGATTGAGTAGTGCTCCATTGCTCCAGGCTATTAGAACGACAACCTTGATGAAGTACTTCAAGAATATTAGCAGCCATACAAGTCAGTGTGTTTTTCTCCTTCCCATGCTTAATTGAGTTTCTGTTCACCCAGCTGTAATACACAACACAACAATACAACAGGAACCCAATATCCCTACCTCCAGATTTTGTCTCCAACATTTCCTTCACCTCATCAAGGCAAGCAAACCGAGGAGTCACAAAAGTACAATTTACATCTACCTCAAATCCACGGTTTTGCAACCAGCAATTTGTTGGCAAAACATTCTTATAAACCCTCCACCAGAAAATACTTTCACGTGGCCTAAATCCCTGTTTAAAAACTGCATAACACGGATCAGCCTCTTCATAAAGACTGCTGTTGTAAACTGTGGCATAAATGGTTGATCCAATAGGAGATTTCAACAGTTCCAAGGCATCATCTTCCAATTCATCCCAGATTTTAATTTCACAAATTCTTTCAGCTAAGGATTCCCCAAAGCAGCTTAATAGCCTATCTTTATCCCAGTTTCTATCCATGCCTATAAAATCTGCAACCCGCAAAACTTCAATTGCAACAATATCACAAAAAGTAGGCCATATTGAAATAGATCTATCCCAAATCCATACATGATTTACCACATCAATACTCCTGCCATTACAAATCTTCCGTCGCATGCAAGAGACCAAACTATTAGCCCCATCACAGATCAGCTTCCAAACAACTAAATCAACACGTTTCAGCTCAACATTCCACGGTCATTTACCATATTTCTGCATCATATATGTCTGGAACAGATTCTGCGGTTTGCTAATAAATTCCCAAGCAATTCTTGATTTTAGTAATCCATACATGATTTACCACATCAATACTCCTGCCAATACAAATCTTCCATCGCATACAAGAGATCAAACTATTAGCCCCATCACAGATCAGCTTCCAAACAGCTGAATCAACACATTTCAGCTCAACATTCCACGGTCATTTACCATATTTCTGCATCATATATGTCTGGAACAGATTCTGCGGTTTACTAATAAATTCCCAAGCAATTCTTGATCTTAGTGACCCAACCCAATAACACTAGCATGAAAACCAAGGCCACCCAACTTCCTTGCTTTAGCAACCCTTTCCCAAGCAACTTAGTGAATACTCCTATGTTTAGCATCAAGATCCCATAAGAAACTTCTACACAATTTTTACAAATCATAAAGAACAGATTTTGGAACAGGAGAATGAGTTACAAAATACACCAAAGAGGGAAGCAAAACCGCATTAATCAAGGTTATCCTCCTTGCAAAGGAAAGGTTCCTGACACCCCACGACAAAGTTTTGGCTTGACCTTGTTGTAACAAAAAATCAAAGTCCCTCTTTCTAAGTCTCCTCATGACCAACTTCAAGCCAAGATACTCCATCTCCTCCACCTTCCTGCATCCAGTCAACTTAGCAAGCCGAGATTTTGTAGAAGAAGAAGTCTTCTGCTGAAAAGAATAGCAGATTTATTGCTATTCACCCTCTGGCCAATCCATGCACAATAATCCTCAAATATGGATAAGATCTTCTTTACATTAGGGATAGAAGCACCTACAAAAAATAAAACATCGTCAGCATAAAGTAGGTGGGAGACAAGAGGTCCCCTCACACTGATTGGCACCTCAAGCTCCTTGAAGTTCTGATGAAAATGTGCCGACAACAACTCAGAACAGAGAATGAACATGTATGGAGAAAGTGGGCATCCTTGACAGAATCCACAATCTGCAATAATCTCCTTTGAAAGCTGGCCATTCACAATGATAGAAAACTTTGGATTTTTAACTCAGCTGAGCACCCAAGTAATAAATCTGAGAGGGAACCCCATCCATATAAGAACAAGTTCTAAAGTCTCCCAACTCATCCTATCATATGCTTGTTCCATATCTACTTTCATTGCCAAATAACCCATAGCAGATTTTGAAACCTTGAATCTATTTATCACCTCCTGAGCAAGAAAACAGTGGTTTAAAATCGAACGGCCTGGCACAAAAGCTGCTTGTTCTTCAGAAA